>JAEIGL010000285.1:0-14959 GCA_018903715.1 Zaprionus davidi | reverse complement strand
ATTTGTTTGTAGCGGCTATATCACAGCCTGTTTGACAGTAACTTTTCTTTTAGTTTATTAGAATAAATAAATAAACAAAATAAAATAATATAAGACAAATAATAATTAATAAATGAATATTCGCACCCGCCGGGGGTTGAACACACGCACTCTCTCACAATCTTTTGAATTTGTCATCCGCCACTCTAATCACTCGGTCGTTGCCTCACTCCTTCACCCATCGGCAAAAGCTGCATTGTGAACAAGTTCTAGATTTGAACTTCGGTATGCTTGCGTAAATTAGGTCTGCTTAAGTATATATGTTCAAAGTGAGTTTAATTCGTATCATATCTCACTTATTTATAGTCCGATTTTAATGAAATCACATAACGCCCGTGGCAAAGTATTTGCCATGTAAGATACAAAACTTTGGTTGTTGAGTTAATATTATAGTTGTTAAATAGTTATTACTGATTTACAGAGGCGGGAAGGGGCGTGTCCAAATTTTAAAAAAACTTTGAAACACTGCAATATATACGTATGTTGTCACAAAATTTGATGACTCTAGCTCTTATAGTTTCTGAGATCCAGGTGTTCATACAGACAGACAGACGGTCAGACGGTCAGACGGACAGACAGACATGGCTCAATCGACTCGGTTACTGATACTGATTCAGAATATATATAGTTTATGGGGTCGGAGATGCCTCCTTCTGCCTGTTACGCACATTTCCGTTCCGACAAACAGAATAGACCATGCATTTTTTTAAAATCCATGGCCTAAAAATGATGGATATGTTATAATAACAACAACAACAACAACAACAACTCAAAGACTTGAATTTTACATCCTTGATGACGAAGATTCTGTAACGGCAACAACAACTACAACTCAGGAACATGAGTTTGGAGAGAAAACTAACTTCTTCATCTCAACAACAACCAGCACCACTAGTACTACGCCTTCATTAATATTTGTTATAGTTGAATAGCAGGATATTTATATTGGGATGGGAGCCTTAGCGACATCAACATCAACAAAAACAACAACAACAACAGCAGCAGAAACAACAACACCTACTAGTATGATTTTGGGGATACATGATGAATATGAGTTTACGACAGAGGCAGAAGTAAGTAGAACAAGTAAAAGAAATATCTTAAAGTTAATGAATAGTTTTAACACTAATAACCCAATCATAACCATCACAAAGAAAGAAATAATCTAAAATTTTAAGAAAAATTTAGTGGCAATGGAGAATGCAATTGGGGGACGCATTCAGTTAGGGCGAGGCGGTATTAATAGGTTCTTCAAGATAGAATACGACACGGAATACGATACGCAAAAATAGGTATTAGATGCAATTATAGAACAGTAGCTATTAAGCAAGAGGGTCGCAATGAAGAATCTAGATAACATGCATAGAATTTGCGGAAGTTTTCAATCTAAGAAATTTAGAAGCGGAGATGAATAAAGAATGGAATGATAGGAGATAGATGAATAAACAAGTTACATCAATAATAAAATCTAAAATAGATGAAAATAAAACTTATGCGGAAAAAGAGAGAGCTTGGGTTATTATAACCAACATTATGTAATTAATGAAATGCAAGGTGACCAAGCAAGAGGACTAGAACAGTCTTATGAAATTCAAAAAGAAAAAGAGACCTATATGAATATATATCTGAAGATTTAATAAATGTAGGTGATAATATTAATAATTATATGTCTACATAAGTCTAAACAAGAAGAAGATTTAAATAAATTTGGGTAAGTCTTTGATTTGTAAATTGGAAAATAAACTATTTTAATTTTTATTTCGACTTTATTTTCAGAAGATAATAATATATATGATGATGATGACGATGATGATAATAATATTGATGATGATGCTAGTGATAATATTATATTTGTTAAAGGAGGTGTTAATAAGTATATACAAACTATACCATCTAATATTGATGATGATAATAATTATATTGATCATTTTTCATCTGAAAATGATACTATAGTTGTTAAAGGAAACATCGATAATTATAATCAAATTTTGCCATTGAATATAATATAATATTTACCCTATAACTTTAAACTAAAAATCTTAAATTTATATTGTATTGTTTAATTATTTTTTTAATTCCAAAATTTTCTTTATATATTAATTTATACTAACATCAAAATGTTTATTCTTAATCAAATTATATATATATATTAACAATATTTTCTCTCGTTTTTATACCCTTCGACCATTGAAAATGGTCGAAAAAGAGTATACTAACTATGTGAAAATGTATGTAACAGGCAGAACGACACGACACGCACAAGTTGATTTAACGAATAGTAGAAGAAGAACGCATGAACAATGCAAAAGAGAATAGACAAGTGTCATAAGCAGTAAACTGAGAGAAAGGCCAATAAGTATATGTATGCATTTATAATGCGTGCCAAAATTCCGTTACATTTGCTTTTTCTTGATTTTTTGGCACGAACTAAAAATGCATACATGAGGGACTTGGGTATAAACTGTTTTGTTTAAAGTTCAAGTCACAGTTGATGTATTAAATTCACGGTTGTTTTAATATTAAATTAAATGATTTTATTTCATAATACTTCAATGTAGTTCCTTAAAATTAATTAGTACTTTAGTTTAGTCTTAATGTCGTCTTAGTTCATCTTTTAATTCTTTAATTTGATCGTCGTTAATTGAGCGTCAGCCTTACTCTTTTACGTCTTTTCTCTTCGCGTCGTCAACTCGAACTCTTCTTCTTATAAATCTACGTCGTTACCATTCCGTCGACTATTCTTTGGGCCATCTGACTCAGTGTTGCCAGATCATTCCCACAACTTTGCCATCCTACACTGCATTCGTCTCGAATGCGTCGTCGTTCATGCTTATCCAGGGCTTCATATATTCAGCACACGTCGTCGTCTTTTTTCGTCCATCGCTAAATGCTGCATCTTTAATGACGTCATAAGTGTTATTCGTCTTTATGTTAATGATTTTGTACGGGCCTAGGTATTTGGGCTTCAGCTTTAGTCCACCACCTAGTTGCGTACGCTTGATGGCAACTAGCTCTCCTAGCTTGTATGTGTTGGCCGTCTTACGTCGTAAATTATATGTGTGTCTGTTTTCATTCTGCATTTTGATAATTTGTTGTTTCGCTTGCCGTCGGATTTCATCTCGGTTTTCATTAAAAATCGAGATCATCTCGTCGTTTATAATTCTTTGTATATCCACATCAGCTTTTGTCCGCATTTTGGTACCAATAAGGAGTTCGAATGGCGTCTTTTGGGTACTTTGACAAAAAGTTGAGTTTCATTTAAAAAAAAACAGGGGTCGTCTATAGCAAGCTTAGCTAAAACAGGTACAATGATCGCGTTAAGTCTTCCACTTCTCCGTTAGCACGTGGTAATCCTGTTGTAACTACGTGATGATTGATTCCTTCGTCTGCGCAGTATTGTTTAAACTTTTCAGAAGTGAAAGCAGCTCCGCGGTCGGAAATTATAAGCATTGGATTCCCAAAGGTCATACTTTGCGTCTTAAGTATCGTCGTAACTTCAATCGCTGCCGTCGTCTTTGTAGGATACAACCAACAGAACTTGGTAAATCCATCTATTACGGGAAGTATGTGCTTATACTACTTGTGCGTAGATTCCAAAGGTCCAAGAAAGTCTATATGATAAGTCTGAAGTGGTTGCTCGTTCTTCGCAATCGGGTTGAGTTCACCTTCCTTTTTGCCTAGTTTCCTATTAGACACAATACAGGGTATACAGTGACTAATATGCTTGTGGATCTTTTTGTCGAGTCTGGGAATATAAAAGTCTTTAGTTAAAAGCTCTTTTGTTTTTTTAACTGAAAAATGTCCTCTTTCATGTGCTTGCTTTATGATTTCGTTTTGCATTCCAAGAGGTACTACAATTAACTCGTCGTCATTGACCACCTTGTGCAAAATACCAAACTTTATTAAATATCCGTTGTGTGAAGTCTTCACTGCGAGGATGTCCATAATAGCACGTAATTCGTCATCTTGATTTTGCACATATTTTATTTTGCTATGTACGGTGTCGTCCTTAATAATCATGATCGGGTGACGGCTTAAAGCATCGCCGTGACGTATTCGTGTTCCACTCCTGTGTTCTTGAAACGGATACCTAGAAGATAAACATGAAATCTGTTTAGTGCTTCTACAACTGCTAGAATCTCCAAATGATAACTGGACAGTTTTTTATCAGCTTCGGACGTTTTCTTGCTCATATAATAGACAGGGTGCAACAGGTTATCATCAGGTGATTTTTGTAAAAGGACCGCTCCATATCCTTCCATCGAAGCATCTGTGTGCAGCTCCGTCTCGTGTTGTTGGTGGTAAATCTTTAATACAGGCTTCATTGTTATAATTTCTTTTAGCTTATTGATTGCAAATCCTGGTATGAATCTTCGGAAATAACCAACAAGTCCTAGAAAACTCAACAATTCTTTGTTATTTCGTGGTAGTATAAAATTATTAACGGCTTTTGTTTTTTCGTCAGAAAGACTTATTTTTGGTTTTCAATTATATAGCCAAGAAATTCTATTTTAGTCTTCAAAAAATGACTCTTTTTTATGTTTAGCATCAAACCATATTCTGCACATCTGTGAATAACTATTTCCGGGTTTTTAATTGCCTCGTTTTCGTCTATCGCTGGTATAATGACATCATCAATATAAGGTAAAGCAATACCTTGAGTTGTTAAATCTCTAAACACTGCATTAACGTGTCGTTGGAAAACACTCGGAGAGTTGGATAAACCAAACGGAACTCTCTTAAACTCAAACTGACCATTGTGCGTTACGAATGCAGTAAACTTACGACTGTTCTTTTCTACGTCAACATGAAAAAATTCGTTTTTGATATCGATCGTGCTGAAACCCTTAGCGTCTCGTAGTCGATCCAGCTGATCTTCAATTAGCGGCAAAGGGAAATGGTGTCGTTTAATCAGTTTATTGATGCGTCTGTAATTTACGCAGAGTCGTGGTGATCCATCGCGTTTTCTCACCAATACTACTGGGCTGCTGTATTCTGATTCCGATGTCTGAATAATGCCGTCTCTGAGCCATTCTTCAATCTGATTGTCCACAATGCGTCTCTCGGAGTAGGGCAAAAGATGTAGACGTGAAAAAATCGGAGTGTCTTCCTTCAATGTTATGCGCATTTGAATTTGTGTTGTTTTAGTTTTAATCGGTTTATAATTGTTTATTAGGTTTACGACTTTACTTTTAATTTGTGGCCTTTCCCTTTCGTCGATATTTAGTTCAATCTCTTCACTAGTGTCTATTTTCATTAGAAAGTCTTCTTCTACTATTTTATCTTTAATCTTTAATCGTTATTTCACTACGTGTTATTTTTATTTCTGCTTGCTTGCAAAACTGTTCACCTAAAATTAAATCAACGTCTAGTAACTCTGTGCTCACTACCAGAAAAATACTGATAAACTCTTCGTTGTCTATTATAAAAGATTGTTCAAATCGACCAAAAGGTTTCACTCTGTCTTTATTATTTGTATTTCCAAATCCAATAAGAAATGCGTTAGTTTCAGTAAGTTTAGCTGTTTGAGCACAGTAGTTAGTTAAGATAGAATTTAAGAGAGCACATGAAGTGTCGTCAAATTTAAATTACTCTCTTTGCTTTGAGTCGATCGGCACTTGCCGACGGCAAAATTTGAGAGTGCGTGGCCAAGTTGTGGTCACCGCTCGAGTATGTATAAAGTTCGCTCTCGAGAAGGAAGCAGCAATACTTGTGCCATCAGCAACAATAAATTTTGTAAAAACTCGAAACCACCGCGTCTCAATTAATTTGTTTGATTTTCGGTTCTCTAAAAACGCTTAGAGATTTTTCATTGGCGCCCGAGCAGGGACTTCGGTGTGTTTTTATAAACAATTCTTGATATTTATTGTGTGCTGGTTGGCTATTGCTTGCGCGTTCGTGTGTGGGTTAAATTAAATAAAAAGACAAAAAGACAATAAAAAGACAAAAGACATTAACAACAAAGTGTGCCACCTGCCAAGCCGTATTTGTCGTCGCCGCTGGACCCAACTGCCAAGCCGTTTTTGTTGTCGCCGCTGGACCTAATGGAAAATAGCCGTCGTTCCATGTCTATTGATTCCCTAGACAGTCTCCAGGTATTAGTGTCAAAAATTGAGCTTACAGTTTACTGTGTTGTCGCTTGTTCAACATAAAACAAATTATAAAAATTAGTGAACAGCTCAATTCCTGGCACTTACTGTACTAACCTTTGCATGCAAAATATATAAGCTAGTATGTATGTATGTATGTTAATACTTTAATGCCATATGTAGTATTATTTCGCGCCTAACCGCCAAATATTATATACAATAGAACAAAACAGTTCTGAGTTATACACATATGAACATACACACATATATTGGTTCTTATATATACTAGCAAGTAATATTCGATTGCATGATCTTAAACATAAATAAACAAACAAAACGGCAATATTTATTTACATTTTCTATTTAAATATAAAACTTCTGGTGGTCAAATTGTCATTAATTGTGTGTGTCATTGTGCCAACGCAAAATTATCGCGGTCTTTTTGCAATTTCGCTTTTGCTACATATGCATATACATATGTACATATAACCGCGAATGTTATAACATCTGTTAATACATAAAGTTATAAGCATATACATATTTGCGTTTGCACATACACACCTACATACATATTTCCTTTCGTCGTTGCGTCCGTTGAACTCGGACCGTTTCCTTGCGTGCGCTTTGAATCTTTCGTCTTCTCTTTCGCTTTCGCTTGCATTCGGCGCCGCTAGCATTTGGCGACGCTTGCATTTTGTCACCCCGCACCCCGCATATTCTATTGCTGTCTACAAACGTAGCACAGAAAACGTTTGATTTGATCTTCGTTTTCTCTTGTTTCTCTTTTCGTTTGTTTGATATACACACCACTTAGAGTGCGTGTGCATATATTCTCTTGTTGCATTGCATACCCCGCACCCCGCATTTTACATTGCTGCCTACAAACGTAGTTACAGCAAAAGTTTAGCCTGCTTTATTTCGGATCGCTTGGATCACTTTCGTTTGTTTGCTCACACAACGCATAGTTTGCGCGTGTGTGTGTATAAGCAAGTTAGATTTACATAGTCAGCTGTTGCGAGGGTAGCTCACAAAGTTTGTGACACTTATTCCTTTTGAATTTTATAAGTGTTCTCTTTATTCAATATGTCTGAGTCCGAAAAGACAAGTGAAAAGCCACAAATCAGCAAGACAAGTGCAAAATTACAAATGTGCTTGCAAAGATTTGACAAGGTTAGTGCTGATATTGCTCGTATGCAAACAGCAATTAAAGCAAAGACCATTTCGTCTGATAAAACAGAGTTAGCGTGCCGATTAGAGCTTTTAGAAGGTTATATACAAAAGGCAATGGATCTACAGACTGATTTGGATAATTTAAGCCCTCTTAATGATTCTAGAGGGCCATTAGAGGACTTGTGTGTCGTCACAAGAGCCTTGTATATTAACGCATCCAAGTCGACTTCAGGGCCAAGACCTGAGCATGATTGCTCCATAGTTTCGAGCCAGCGATCTCAGTTGCCGAAAATGCGTTTGCCAAAATTTAGTGGCAAACATTCGGAATACAAAAATTTTATGTGCCTGTTTGAAAGTTTAGTCCATGACGACAATTCCTTGTCAAACGTCGAAAAGTTCAATCATCTAGTTTCTTGTTTGGCAGATGAAGCATTAGGGGTAGTTAAGCCGTACCAATTAACGGATTGTAACTACCCAAAGGCCCTCGCTAGTCTCAAAGCAGTGTATGACAACAAATGTCTTATATTCTTTGATACAGTTTCACAATTGTTTGATATACCTAGCATGACAAAACCATCTGCATCGAGTTTAAGATCGATCATAGATACGGTGTCTGCTATTTATTCTTCGTTGTCGTCGTTAGGAAACGACAAAGACATTGCTAATGCAATGATAATTCACATGGTCATGGCAAAGGTAGACCATGTTACCAAATCTCGTTTTGAAGAGCAGCTTGACTATGATATGCTGCCATCTTGGGAAGATTGTGCTAGACAATTGAATAAAAGATATCAGTATCTGTCAGCAGAAGAGTCAACTCGGGACAAAACAAGGTCGCGAGTTGACGCTAAGAAGCCCCATCAGTCTAAATCGTCCTTTGCTTGTGCTGATGGAGGGCGTTCATCATCGTCTGTGTGCGTCTTCTGCAAGTCAGAAACGCACAATCTTGATACGTGTCCATCGTTTGCTGCTATATCAGTTATGCAACGTTTTGAATTCGTCAAAACACAAAAGTTGTGCCTAAATTGTTTGATTGTGGGTCATATGGTGTCAAAATGTAAGGCATCAAAATGTCGAATTTGTTCGAAGCCTCACCATGCGTTGCTTCACAGGTATACTACTCCTGCTCAAGGTGAGGTATCCAGTCTTCAAGCGAGTATGTCAGATTCGTATTCAGGGCATGTATCAAACAATGAACAAATTGTTCTCGCCACAGCTGTCGTTAATGTCAAAGACAGATTTGGTCAGTTGCATCCTGCACGGGCCTTACTTGATAGTGGCTCCCAAATCAATTTGATGTCTGAGAGCATGGCCCAGATGTTACGGCTCAAGCGGGAGCCAACATCTTTAGCTATCTCGATGGTTGGCGGTGCAACAATAGATAGCAAAAATAAGATATGTGCCTCTGTTCAGTCACGCATAAACTCTCACAATTTTTCGGCTGAATGTTGGGTATTGAAATCCATTTCGACAACACAGCCTGGACATTCCATGGGTATTTCAAATTGGAAAATACCCAAAAATATAAAACTGGCAGACCCAGAATTCAATAGACCAGCTAAGGTGGACATTCTTTTGGGAGCAGAATTGTTCTACGAATTATTGTGCGTTGGGCAAATAAAATTAGGTTCTGAACTTCCTATAATGCAAAAAACGCTGCTAGGATGGATAGTAGCAGGCAAATGTACTGGACAAGTGCCTAGGCATCAGTTCAGTGGGTGTTTAATGGCCCAAACTAATTGTTCTCTCGATTCGTTAGTTAACCGTTTCTGGGAATTGGATCAATCTCCATTCGAATCGAAGGCTGTTCGCCAAACAGCTGAACAACAGGCTTGTGAACTGTTCTTCGAGAAAACTGTAAAGCAGTTATCTTCTGGTCGTTTCCAAGTGGATCTCCCCTTCAAGACCGATCCAAAGGTTCTTGGCCTGTCCTTTCAAACTGCTGAAAGGCGTTTTTTGCAACTTGAGCGTAAAATATCAAAGGATGCAGTTCTTAAAACTATGTACCATGACTTCATGAACGAGTATTTAGAATTGGGACACATGTCCATTTTGAAGTCAACTCCTCTAGGACAGCATTATTATATTCCTCATCAATGCGTTCTTAGGCCTGAAAGTTCCTCCACCAAACTTCGTGTAGTTTTCGACGCTTCTAGTAAGACGTCAACAGCTGTTTCACTTAACGAAACACTGATGGTGGGGCCGACAATTCAGAGGGAGCTATATTCAATCCTGATTAATTTTCGGTTGAATAAGTATGCCGTAACTGCTGACATTTCAAAAATGTATAGGCAGATAAATGTCTCTGAAAAAGACAGAAATTTGCAACTTATTCTGTGGAGAGAAAATACTTCACAAAATATTCAGGCATACCGACTTAATACAGTCACATACGGTACAGCTTCTGCACCTTTTCTGGCGATACGCTGCTTGTTTGAGCTAGCCAACATACACGCACAATCACATCCTATTGGATCAGATGTGATTAAGAAGTGCTTTTATGTGGATGATATGTTGGCAGGAGCAGATAGTATACAAGAACTTAACACTATTTGTAACGAAGTTAAAAAGATATTGGAATCAGGATGTTTTCCACTTGCCAAGTGGGCAACCAACTGTAATAATCTGTCATTCAAAACAAAAGGTAACGAAGAAGTGACCCTCAAAATTGATGACCAGAGTTCCGTAAAAACTCTTGGGATGCGCTGGGCACCTCAAGAGGATATATTTAAATATCATCTCGATGTGGACAGTTTTGCTTCGGCTAAGCCAACGAAACGCAACATATTGTCTGCAGCCTCTCGTTTGTTCGACCCTCTTGGTTTGCTGTGTCCAATTGTTACCAAGGCCAAAATGTTGTTGCAGGAGTTGTGGAGACTGAAGATAGACTGGGATGAAGCCATTCCAATGAGTCTCTACACAACATGGAACAAGTTTACCATGACGTTACGCGATTTACATAAAATCCGCATCCCTAGGTACGTATGTCTAAATACGTATCAAAGGGTTCAGATACATGGCTTTGCCGATGCATCCAGTCATGCATATGGTTGTTGCATTTACGTTCGAACTTGCAACAACCGAGACGTTGGCATTACATTGCTTACTGCAAAGTCTAGGGTAGCTCCACTAAGCGTGAAAACAATACCCCGACTAGAGCTATGTGCAGCGCTCTTGCTGGCCAAGCTCTGGCACCAAATTGCGACAACTTTATCAAAATTCAATATAGAAAGCTTGAATTTCTGGTCGGATTCACAGATTGTGCTGTATTGGTTACAACGCGATTCTGGCACATTGGGCACATTTGTGGCAAATAGAACTGCAGAAATTCAGGAGTTGTCGAAAGGTATTGTGTGGCGTCACGTTCCAACAGATGCTAATCCGGCAGATTTAGTATCGAGAGGAACTGACATAGACGAGATTGTTAGCTCGTTATGGTTCGATGGGCCAAGTTTCTTAAAACTGGAGGAAGACCAATGGCCTCAGCTTCACCTGGTTGAAATAGCTTCGGAAATCAAATCTTCCGAAGACAAAAAAAGTGCTGTTGTATGTACTTTGACAGAAGCTGAGCCAAATTGTTTTGTTGACTTAATTAATCGTCACTCCAACTTTCCAAAATTGATTCGCATAATGGCTTATGTGCTTCGATTCTGTTACAAAGGGCTCAAATCAGAATCTCTCGTGGTGTCGGCATCAGAAAGAAATATTTCATTTCTAAAACTGATCGCCGTAGTACAAAGCACATTGTTCAAAAGCGAATTGAAATTATTGAGACAATCAGTAGTTCTAGCACCAATGTTGCAATCGCTGAATCCATTTATTGATGTATTTGACAAAAACGGAATACAATTTGAACTCATTCGAGTAGGAGGACGTTTGCTACACGGGCCTCTCTCTTATGACGCTAAATTTCCGCTTTTAATGACAAAGAAGTCAGGATTTATTCAACTCTTTGTCAGTTATTTGCATCGTAGGCACTACCATGCTGGCCCAAAAGTTCTAGTTGGACTTTGAGGGGTAGTAAATGCTCGAAGTTTGTGCACTGCAGTTGTTCGGAATTGCATACACTGTTTCCGATATAAACCAAAATTGTTGGGGCAACGGAATTTGCCTGCTGATCGTCTTCGAGAAGCGGCCGTTTCGAGTATGGAATAGACTCAGCCACTCTATAGCTAAGACATCGGTAGACCACCGTAAAAATTTCCCTTTTTGTTGTTTGCCTCAAAGCGGCGCATTTAACTGGCAACCGAATTATCCACTGATGCTTTTGAACGCTAAAAGGTTCATCGGGAGCCGAAATAACGAACAATCCAGCAACAACGCAATTAAGCGCCAATCCACAAGCTGGCCCGACTCCCGATGTGTTAAAGACCGGAGCTCTTCAACGGGGCCGGAATGTTTGAGCACAGTAGTTAGTTAAGATAGAATTTAAGAGAGCACATGAAGTGTCGTCAAATTTAAATTACTCTCTTTGCTTTGAGTCGATCGGCACTTGCCGACGGCAAAATTTGAGAGTGCGTGGCCAAGTTGTGGTCACCGCTCGAGTATGTATAAAGTCGCTCTCGAGAAGGAAGCAGCAATACTTGTGCCATCAGCAACAATAAATTTTGTATAAAAAACTCGAAACCACCGCGTCTCAATTTTTTTTTTTTTTAATTTATTTTTTTTTATATTTTTTTAATTTTTTTTTATTTTTTTTTTTTTTTTAATTTTTTTTTTTTTTTTTTTTTTTTTTATTAATAATAATATTTTTTTTTTTTTTTTTTTTTTTTTAAATTTTTATAAATTTAAATATATTTATTTTTTTTTTTTTTTTTTTTATTTTTTTTATTTTTTTTTTATTTTTAAATTTTTTAAAATTTGAACTAAAAAATTTTTTTTAAAAAAAAAATTTTCCCCCTTTTTAATTTATCAACGTTTTAATGTTTTCTTTCTCATCACAACAAAAAAATTTTTTTTTTTATTTTTTTTTTTTTTTTTTTTTTTTTTTTTTTTTTTTTTTTTTTTTTTTTATCATTACGGCGATTAAACTGATATTTTACCATTTTTTTTTATACTTTTTGTTTTTTTTTAAAATCTTTTAAATTATTTGCATCATACAGAATTATTTGTTTACACTTTTTTTTTTTTTTTTTTTTTTCTCAAATTTTTTTTTTTTTTTTTTTTTTTTTTTTAAATCGTTTATACCATCAATCACATATTCCATTAGTGAATTATTGTCAATATTACCGCGAGAAGATAGTTCTTTCATTATCAAAAAATATTCTTGTAAGCTTTCACCTTTCTTTATTTTATGATCACTCAATTGTTTATGTAATTGAGCACTGTTTGTTGTTGTTTTAAACTCATTTAATAAGGCTTTTCTTAAATTGTGCTAGCTTGATATACCGCGCTCACTAGTAACACATTCGTGCCAATCCTTTTAATGATCGCTTGGCAAAAATATATTTTTGTAAATCATCCCATTGCATAACTTGTGCAGTATCTTCAAAGTCTTCTAACCATTCTTCAATCGAAAGTGTATCGTCACCACTAAATTTACGAATCGAATCTTCAATGTCACGAAAGTTTAAAGCGAACCTCGGAGTCGCTAAACTATTTCCTACACTTGCATCACTACTTCGTGCCATCACTGTAGAGTTCACTCGTTTTCCATTGCTTCTCACATTTACTTCTTCAAACTCTGCCGTTTCGTAATCTTCGCTTTGATCGTCTTCGTTCTCATCGTCTTCGCTTTCATCTGCATCGTCGTTGGCATTAAAATCAGCGTCACTCAGCCAATTTCCTTTCTTTAAATTGCAAAAAATATGCAAGGCCACGTTAGTTTTATTATATTAACACTAGATCTGCTTCTGTTAAATTATCGTTTATGTAATCTATTTTTTTAATATATTTTTCATTTCTTTCGTCATATTCAAACCCTTTAAATTCGCGTAACCGATTTCGATTTTGTCTATCACCATTTTGTTCAAATATAAATCTATGAAGAAGCAGAATATTCTCCTTTCTTTCTTTCCGTTCTACTTGACGTTGTTGCAAACGCAATATGATGAAATTATATTTGAAATTTTTAACTTATTAGCTCACTTGTTTATGATATTTATATTGTTTTTACACCGACTTTTTATTTATTGTTTTTCTTTAGGTTAAGGATGTGTTAAATTCACGGTTGTTTTAATATTAAATTAAATGATTTTATTTCATAATACTTCAATGTAGTTCCTTAAAATTAATTAGTACTTCAATTTAGTCTTAATGTCGTCTTAGTTAATCTTTTAATTCTTTAATTTGATCGTCGTTAATTGAGCGTCAGCCTTGCTCTTTTACGTCTTTTCTCTTCGCGTCGTCAATTCGAACTCTTCTTCTTATAAATCTACGTCGTTGCCATTCCGTTCACTATTCTTTGGGCCATCTGACTCAGTGTTGCCAGATCATTCCCACATACATATACATACATACATACTTCTCGTCTTCTCGCTCTGCCTAATGACTCACGCACATGTGTAAATACTTAATGTCATATGTTTGCATATTTGTATAAATATATATATTTTTGTACATTTACTTCTGAGTATATGTAATAAAATAAGGGGGAAAATTACAAAATATATAAAATTAATATATATATAAGTATATATAATAAGTATATGTGGACTATGTCGCGGACTCTAAGGGCAATGGTATTAACCGTGTTCTTCGAGGCTCAATTGCTGCCACGCTGGACATTTAAATTCTTTATGTATTTTTCATTAAAAGTTTTTTTCATTATTAAATGAATTTTTAAATGAAACTTTTCTAAATCTATGGCCTAAAAATTGCAAGGCGTTTTTATAAACTTTCCCGGATATTGCACAAATAGGCAGTAGTGCAGCGCATGTGAGCGACTATATATAATAATAAAATGTATAATAAAATTATTTATATTGGTTAAACCAGAGACCTAAACATAAAACATCAACGCGCCTAACAATTATATCCTAGGAGCACATAAATATTCACATGTGTTTGCCGAATTCGGCAATTGAAAATAGGAAAGAGGGCAATGCGAAGAATTGTGAGCAAAAGTAACAGCCGTTTGTTTAGAATAGGCAGAAGATATGAAAACACCAACTGAAAGCAGTTTGTGTAGAATAAGGAGATGGGCAATACGTTAATTCTCTGACTTCTTAGTTTTCTTTTGTTGGTACACAACACAACTGCAAATCTAATTGGATGTACACATCCGCGCAATGACGTGTGTTGAACTGGGACGCCAATAAATACATGTGCCACATTCATAACTTTACACGGGCTTATGATCTCTGTTATTTTCTACAATAAAATGCTAATTGCAAAATATTGAGAGCAAAACAAAATAGGAAACATCCAACTGGAATCTTACTGAACTTGCAAAGTCATAACAGACAAAATACGGAAAGAGAGATGGCATTGAAGAACGTATTAGCTCGCGTTTTTTTGATGCGTGCTAAAAAAAAAAAAAAAAAAAAATAGTTAACTTTATTTATAATTAATTAATATTATTTATAACTATTATAATTTTATTGTCTTTCATATTGCATAATAAATATGAAAAAAAATAAGGAAAAATTTTTTTTATTTTGATTGAAATTTAATTAAATAATTTAATTTGTTTGTAGATAGCCGCTATCATAGCCCGCTTG